>JAHDVE020011882.1:0-38464 GCA_022606495.2 Halesus radiatus
CAAATCAACAATCTTGTTATATTATATGTATGTATTAAATTTATTTTTAAAATTGTTCTGTTTAAAACACAAATTTACTAGATCTTTAAACCTTCCCGTTGCCAAGAGGGGTTGAAAAATTCTCTAAAATTGCTATCCTCCGTGTATTATTTTAAATAGAGACCTTATAGTTTTGGTATTTTTTGTATTCCTACAAAACCTATAAACACAACAAAATTTAACTAAGGTACTAGAATATAACAGAAATATATACTTTTCGAATACATGGGTATCATTCTTTGTCACAAATAATATTTCTTGCACGGTGGAACCATACTAACAGCTCTGCACATTTTCACTCTACAGTGACTTCCTCGTGGGTAATGTGCGCTATTTCCAAAGCTGCGTGATGTGGTAAGATATTCAGCCGTTGGGCTACAAGTAGGTACTGAATGTTGCAAAGGTTTTTTTTTTTATAAAATTAACAATATTATGATAATTATTCCACAAAAACACATTTGTGTAAGCCATAAGAATAATTTGCAATAAAATTTATGAAAAAATGTGCATTAAAACATAAAATGCGTGAGGTAACTGAATCTTGGCATGCCGAAGGTTAACTAATTATTCTATTTGAGCAGTTTTATATGGAAATCATTTCAAAGATTTGCCTTAACCGTTAGAGCGCTGAAAGTCGATGTATGGAGAGAAAAAATTCAGCACTCAGACGGTTAAATGTCCGATTTAATATTATGTAGGTTTTAAAAATAACCAATATGTATAACACAGTATTAAATAAATATTCCTAGATGTGACTTTCAGAACAATTCTTCTGTGAGCCTAGATATTATTTTTGTTGGATATCTAACGGCTATAAGATTTTATGTACATTCCTTCCTGTTATTCCAGAAATAATGCAATACGTATTTAGGAAGCTTACTGCATATATAATTTTCTTAGCATCTAAAATGTGTTGGACATCTTTGCTGATTTGCTGCATGCTTTGTATAAAGAAATCGCTGCTAATTTTGGTTAAATTTTTTTTACAATTAATTAACTTAAATTCGTTTTGATCATTTAACAAAGTTTCCCACTTACCTGCGTAACTATGTTAAATGTAAAATCTGATAATATGTAACTTTAAGATTATAAAATATTCAAATAAATAATATATATTTTTAATAAAATTTAAGGTATGTAATTGGAACTTCACTAAATTGGCGTTTATTTGTGGTAAAATATCATATCTATTTGAGCAATATTCCCAGTCAATCATTTTGTAGGTATCAGTCATAAGGTGGTCAGGATGGCTCAGGGGTAAAGCAGTCAGTCGCCTGTATGGTAAAATGACCCCAAAACTGAAGCTGCCGTGATTTTTTTTTAATATTAGTGTTACAAATTAATTTTTCACCCGCTTGTGTATTTGAAATAACGATACATACAGGTGTTGATGCGAACACAGTACTCACACATATGCATAACTTTCATACAGCATGCTTCAAACATTGCTACAGAAAAGAAATTGAAAAAAGTTCGCTTATACTTTTTGAATATTCAAATTCGTTTCCACTTATAAGTACCTAAGCAAGACAAAAGGCTGTCAGAAGTGTACACATATGCAACAATACACACAAGCCTAAGCATACGTTGTTCGCATCAACTCTGATTGTGCAATCATAATACTTTTTTTTGTATTTCGTTTATAATACTTTTGTTCATTTCTATAATTTCACCTGAATTTACATTTTTTTTTTTTCAGTTTTTAACTGTTATTTTATAATTTTTTTTAATAAAAGTAATAATTCTGATATAATGTTTTCCTAATTTATGTATATAAACACACAAAATACAAACAACTGATGGAATTGTAATAAACGATGCAATGAAAAATGTTACTGCTCTTAAGTAGGTACTATAATCCCTAGAACTGCAACACATAGTCTGTCAACATAATCTAGAAATTAATAAAATGAAACTAAAAATATTTATTACAATGGCAACACCAATTTTAGAACAAAAATGAGCGGGAAATATGACTTAACTCAATTTTTTTACTTTATTCTCAACGCTACGTCTGTCTCGACACCGGAATTTTCCCAGTGAGACAGACGTCGGGCAATCCTTTTTAATTATGTTCTATCAAAATTAATTTAAAAAAATTAATTTATGCTAAAGTGTGTGCTTCTTCCACATAGTTCTATTTATTGTGATATAACATCCAATAAATGGCTTATTTGAACCGTACTTTTCAAAAAAAAAAATCTCACTTAGTGTTTAAAAAGAACAACTCCAATGCAGAATCATCTCCATTCAGGAATTAAAACTAATTTCTGAACACCGTTGGATATTATGTGAGAATTATTCACTTGAACTGTGCTTTTTTAAAGTTTCATCCCTTTCAACTACTTTCAATCATATTGGAGTTGCCATTTAAAACCATTTAAACGATCGCAGCACCCTCCATTTTGGTTTACATTATTTTGACAAACTATATATAGCTCAAGGAAATAATTACCCCTATTTACAGAAATGAAGTAATAAATCTGGTTCACCCTTCATTCCAACTAATTGACCTCTCACTCTAAAATGTTTTATTGTAACAATTTTAATTTTCAGAGCATTTAAAAAGCAAAGTGCATTTGCAGAAAAGTTTTATTACGTTAGATTTAATGTGATTAGAGAATGAATGAAATTGTGAATACATAATTACATTAAAAATATATATAAAACTGTGTTAAGTTTAAGACAATAATGTTGTATTTACATCGTCACCTGAACGCAGAACTACGCTAAATCCCATTCAATATTATAAACACAGATCTCAGAGTCAAAAACACACTTTTGAACAAAAAAACTTCTTATACTATGGTATTGAACTCTAGAATAAAATCCCACTCTCATTCAAAAATCACAACAATAATAAATTTAAAAATCAAATAAAACCCTGGATACGTTACATAGGGAGATCTGAAATAGAAAATATATTAACACTAAATACAGACTAACACCGAAACCACTAACTGCGTTTAAAACACCCCACCTTACAATTTATTTATTTTTCTGCAATCACATAATTTAATTTAATATTTTGTAAATGAAATCCTCGGCACAGGAAATCCCAGTGAGGATTTAATTATTTGTTATAAATTAAAAGAAGATAATAAAACATTATTATTCATTCATTGTGTTCTTTGTTCAACCGATTTTTTCAGAAAGATCTTACTTAACTAGAATGACCATATTTCCGTTGATTTTGTCGACATGTGCAGAAATATTTTCATATGAGACAACCCACTTTCAAAAATTTAAATGCCTTCCCTGTAAAATTTGCTTAATTGCAGTTAGAGAGGATAGTTCTGCATTTAGGTGACGACATGTTCGGGGGTGGTTTGCAATGCTAATAAAAAACAAAAGATTAATTGGAATAATATTTTTTTAAATTACGATATTCATTTTCCAATTTTAAGTTTGCCATATGTACTGGATGCTCCATTGTATTTGAAATTAATTGAAAATTTAAACAATTATGTTTCAACAGGTAATAGTTGTTTTCCTGAGGGAGTTTAAGTAATTATTTATTTTATTAAGAGTGATTTTATCGTGAGGAAGGAAAAGCTGTGGATCAATGTGAAGCGTAGTTTTTGTATTTTGCTAAAATAATACAAATTTCCTTTTATTTTACAGGTTTTTTTTAAAATTATTTATTAACTATTATTGTCACCAATCTAATATTCATATATATGGTAACTGTTAGTCAATGTTCTGTATTTATTCAATTTGATAGTTATTATTTGTTTCCTGTCAATTTTACGATAATAAATATTTTATTGGTCCAATCATACTTTCTCTATATGTATATTCACAATTCTCATCTTAGGTTCAAAACATATTTTAAAAATTAACTCCACACAGAGACTCCAATGTTTCCCTGTCATTTTTTGTGGGTGAAGGACAGAGTTGTTTTAAGTAGTGGGTTAATGATAGTTGGACGATTTTTACAGTGCTGTTTTTATGAAAATTCACGTAAGGAAGAATAAGGAACTCCCGTCCATTTTTTTATTTTTTTTATTATTGTCACTAATGTTGTTCTAACTTAGATACTAGTATATATATTTTTTAAGTTAGTTTTCATAATTAAAATTTCCAATTTTTCAAAGCCCGCTAAAACGCACAAAATCTATCGCCTGTCAGTTTTAAGGTTAAAATGACAAATGTCAAAACAAGGATGAGCTTTTCTGTACATAATTTTACATTCTATTCATAGTAAAACATAACTAAACACAGGTAATAAAATGATATACCTATTTCCAAGAATAATAATAGTAGTATTTACATAGTCATAATTTCCATATTGACAATAGGGAATTTGAGTTTATCAATCATCTTCAAACTTAAATACACCGTATAGCTCCTCGGTTTTTGGCAGTAAATACAAAAATTCAAACATTAAAAATCATTTTTCCTACAAAATTCTGATGTTATCAAAAAATACCGTTTATTAAGTAAGACATTTGACATTAATAAAAAAAATGTACTGGAATTCCTTAATGAAGAAAAAAAAATCAAATCATACAAATTGTCCTTCTGATGGGTATCGTTCAGTACGGATGACGTCACGCGAACCTCCGCCTACTACTACTTCTAACTTTGAGAATTAATATAACTATGAAAACAAACTTTAAAAACAAAAAAGCAAAATATGAGTATTTAAGTTTGAAAGTGAATATTTATTAAAAAAAAATGCACTCAAATTCCCTGTTGATTTGCTCATAAATACACCTTATTTCTTTCAATAATAATCTTTTCTTTTATCCGGATATATTTATATATATATTTATACAATTATAGAGCTTATTAAAGTCACCCAAATTAAGTTTAAATTTCACCGAAACTAAAAAAGATGTATGTAAAAATTTCCATATAAATGCAAAACAAAAAAGAGCCCGTGATGTCAGATGTCGAGAATGCAATGTTACCAACAGAACAGGGTTTTGATGAGATGGTTTTTTATTAACTTTTTAATAACGATTTATAAATTTTAGGTGGGAATAATTATATTGTAAACGTTAAATAAAAACTCGTATGATGATCCCAGGGTTTAATTATCCATTTAGGTAATTTACATTTGATACACCGTTGGTGCAATAATTGGATCTATATATAATCGATAGCGTTGTACGATCCAAGCCTTACAGGGTCAAGGTTCAGTCTGCTCGCGGAGAGGTGCATAGATAGAAAGAGTTCAGTTTAAAATTTGTCATATGGCATATAATGCACTGAACGGGCTGGCATCATCATACTTGACTGATCCTGCATGAAGGACAATCTTACTCAGAGGTAGCTCACACTCGGGTCGGCCAAGTCCGATGCGTCAACAGGAACCCTTTCGTATGAATGCTGCTAAATTCGGGGACAGTGCTGGGTCCACATTACTGGAATGACCATCCATTTGATTTGAGGTCAGAAAAGTCTAAAAACATATCTATTTAAAAGGGGGTACAAACTTTAACAAGATGTAAAGCGCCCTTGGGGTGATTTTAGTCACTAAATGGCGCTCAAAAAAATTGACCATTTATTATTATTATTATATAGATCCAACCCTCACCTGGGCCTTCAAGTGGTCCTGCTTGCTCTGTGTTGGCAGACAACTCCCAGTTGAGTCCATTACTAATCACTTGTTACAATATATAACAAAACTTGTGCATTCAGAATCAGCGCTTGCTGATCTATATAAATATATTTTTTTTAAACCATAATATTTTTCGCTGGAGTTCCTTATTGAGCCGATGGGTAAAGCGAGCAAAGCCTCTTGGTATCTTGTGTTATTGGTTGAGGAGTTCTCACCTTGATTTGTACAATATTTATAAGATAACTAAACCAAAACATGTATGCTGAGTGTATTATGCATGTCTTTGTTTACTGTGTAGACCTCAAACATAAAAAACAAACAATTTACTAATCTACAGAAGTACAAATAACAATACTAACTGCATTGCCTATTTGTGGAAACAAGTATGCGTTTTTGCAGATAACATTATATCTGTTTCATATACACACAACAAGAAACACAGGGTTATTCAAAATGATGCACTCAATTTCACACATTGTCTTCTGATACACGCGGTCGACCCGGGCTTTTTCCTTTGCAAAGACGTCCAATTCGCTCAAATGGTGATGCCAATGACAAATGCTCTTTCTAGTTGGAGGTCCAATGTTAAAATGGAGACAATAGGTACGCCGACTCAGTTTTACAGAAAACCATATGCTGCATAGTAGCCATTTTACTCACAATTGACGCAAAATGGCCGCTTGGCGGCGCGAGTGCTCTAGCGGTCGTTTGCGCAACTATAAGCGATTCGAAACTTACGGACCTCCTCTTTCAATTGCTACGTACGTATAATTCAGAAAATATAGCAATGCAAAATTGAGTTCATCATTTTGAATAACCCTATATAACAGATAAAAGAACTTGAGGCGTCATTCAAATGTTTGGATTCACAGACCGGTGAGTGAGGAATACAAATATTTTCAGATTGTGTATTTGTAACCAGGGAATGTTTGAATTTCTTTAAAAAAATAACAGAATGCCGAGAGGTACAGCTTGAAGGCAGGACTATTCACTTGGTAATGTAGTGTTCTTGTCTCCATGCACACACACATGATTATTATTGCCTGATAAGAGATTACACACATTTTGCCGCATCATTATCATCAATGGGTCACAAACAAAAGTGTGACTATGTCTGTCTGCATCAGATTGACACATGAAATTCACGAATCTGTATTAACCTTTAAACCCAGAGCACCTGGGTCACAACAGAAAACAAAAATATTATTTCTGAAAAGCTAATCTGTTAATAGGTGTCGTTTACAAAATGATATCTTTTTGATAAGCCCTCAATCAGAGTAAAGTACGTGATATGATGCCTGCAGATAACAGACTATTGTCTTAATTCACGTTACCGCATTGCCGGTACTGGTAATGTGTAAGGTTGTAGTAATTTGATTGAGAGTGAATAATAATTGTTATTGTATACTGTTAAATATGGTGTGCCTTACGGTTTTTTGCGCCGTATTCATTGTGGCTGCTTGTTTTTTCATCCGAATCAAAGATCCGGCGCCTATTTTCGGTGTATACACTCAAAAGGGGAAGTGGTACCCGTTGAAATATGTCATATTCCTGATGATGTACTGCTACAGAAGGGTGAGTGAAAATTTTAAGCTATTTTTACAATAATTAAACAGTTGCAAATGGATGATAAAATGTATTGACCATAAGCTAAATAGATACATATCTGCATCGCTCCAGTCAAATTATCAAAATATTAAAAATACAGGAAGTCTTTTATCATCCCTACACCATATCACCACATTTTGGTGTTTTGCAGAAAGGGCGAATAAACAAGCCATTTTATAACGCCTTAAACATACGATTCGTGGAGTTACAAACCTGCACTAGAAATTTTTGTCCATTGCAAAATAGTCATGAAAAACAGGTATTCTATGTTAAATGTCTAAATAATAATACAGTATTATTTTAATATTTAACGAAAAGTGATATTATGTATTCAATGTTTTCCAAACGGTTTAAAAAGGAACTCCAATCAATTTTTTTATTGGTGAATATTCTCGCCTTATGTCATTTTCAGTTAAAATAATTTCCAGTTTGAATATTTCAAAGCCCGCCAACATGATTGAAATCTGGCAGGGTAAGCGTGATGTCATGCTTTTGTCTTTTAACAGTAAGGCCACTCCACACGGATTGATACGAAATCAAAAATTCCCAAAATAAATACATAATTAACAAGAATTAAAAAAAACAAAGACTTTTTAATTAATTTGTATAGATGACCCGAGTGCGATGCAGTCCATGCAGCGTGACATCACGCCAAATTGCTTGTTTAAAGTCATTCTTACACGATACTTTTTTCATCCAGTGTTCATATGGGTTGTCTTTTTCTATGGGATTTGCCAATAATATAAATCAATAAGTCATTATATATTATAAAAATGATCAAAACCGTACGGATTCTGACAGGACTTAAGTTATTCTTACACAATACTTTTTTTCATTCAGTTTTCAATAGATAGTCTCGAATTTGCCATAGAAAAAGACAACCCGTATGAAATCTGGATGAAAAAAAGAATTGTGTAAGAACGGCTGAAGCCCTGTCAGAACCCGTATGGTTTTAATAATTTTTATAATATACAACAACTTATTGATTCTACGTATTATTCATAATAAAATTTATACATATATTCAGAATCAGCTTTTGTTGGCGAATATATTTTATATTTTTCACTGGAGTTCCTTCAGCAGAAACTTCTAGAGCAGGTTTTGCAATTCCACGACTCGTATATTTTGTCTTGAGTTATAAGTTAAAATCATTTGTTAAACCTTACCACTCCATTATTTTTTAATAATTGTTGTCAGCCAACTCTAATTTAAATAATGTCAAAATATTAATTAAAAAGTATAGTAAAACAAAAACGGAAAACAGTCAAAATCTTATTAAAACGTGAATTTAAATTTTTTTTATCGAATAATCACAAGAAACAACGTCACGTGTCAAGTTTTTCGTGCGAAAATACACCGCGCGGGCACATCTTATCTTGTCGGCTGGCACCCGACAAAGGAGTGGTAAGGGTTAATGCTTTGATTATTAGAATAAAACACGCAAATTAATTTTAGGTTATAAAACGTCAATCTCACAGCACCAAGGTGCAAAACAAATTGATTTTTGCAATGTTTAGGAATGTTCCTATAATGTTTATTTATTTATTGATACGGAGACGGTTTGCATAGCTCCCGTGAGCACTCTCATTGTGCTATCTCCCATTTTAACTTATTCCTTCGACAGTATCCCGGCCCCTTTGATAAAGTTCACCAGGTTGTCATTGGTTCCACAATATATCTTCCCAGGTAGCTGACCCTTCTTCTCATCAAGGCGGGACATTGGCACCATAGGTGAATTGGAGTCTCTTCATCCTCTTCATATTTCGTGCATCTATTGGTCTTTTCCACACCCAGAAAGTTCCTAACTGAAAAGCGTAAAATTGCTGCTGGTTTTTTGTTTCCCTGGAAGGTTACCAAACGTGACTCGCGCAGATTGAAATACATGAATTATAATTGACATAATAATTTGGTATAAACCACTGGGTTACGTGATAACTATAATAAAAATGTTAATTTATACTTAAAATATTGAAGATAACATAATTAACTGTCTGTTTTGATTTATTGTTTGATTGATGTCTTTGATGTATCTGATAGAGATATTGAAAGAAGGGTGAATGCAGGAAACTCCATTTACGGAGAACTGAACGCGGTTGAGGTGCGCCCTTGAGGTGATTTTCCCACGAAAACGACGCTATAGAAGTAATCCAAATATTATTATTATTATTGGCGCTATCAAAAAGTTGCCCAAAGAAGTGAAGTTAGCAGTCCACAATGGAGTGCTGATACCAACCCTGATGTATGGCAGTGAGGCATGGAATTGGCAGAGGAAGGATGAAAGTAAACTGAATGACATAGAAATGAGATCTCTGAGGAAAATGTTTGTAGTATGATCATGTGAAAAATATCGAGATTCGTAAAGAATGCAAGGCTGATGTAAGCGTAATGAGTAAGATTAAGAAAGGGACGCTTAGATGGTTTTGGCATGTAGAGCAAATGAACGAAGAAGGGAGTATAAGAAGAATATATGACACGAATGTGAATGAAAGAAGAAGCCGGGGACACCCGAGGAAGACATGGCACGATCAAGTAAATCAAATACTTGAGTCGGGCCATGTCAGAAGTCGGATTAATAGAAGAGAACGTATGAATGTGAATGAAGCAAGAAGTGTATGCCAAGATCGAGTTGTTTGGGGGTCCGTCCTTTCTGCCTACCCCTGTGGCGAAACAGCGTGATAGTTAGTTAGCTGATGTCTTTGAATTGTATTGTAAAAAATGTCATGTATTAGGTGTCAGGGAATTTTATTCCCACTTTTTTGCAGGCTTCTCCGCTTTTTATTTAAACTTGAATTCCCTATTTTGACTTTCAGTGGAATAGCCAAAACAAGGATGAAGAGCAGCAATCCAAAGGCAGCACCGGTCAGGGAGTTAAATCTCACAACAAGCCGGAGGAAATGGACGTGGCACAGCGCCTGTCTGATCATGCCAAGGTGAGTTGCTAATTAATAAATAATAATATGTGGACAATTCTTACAGCGCGGTTTTCATGAGAAAATCATCTTGAGGGTGCTTAAATTAATAATACTCAAATTAACAATAAAACCTGCATTCATTTGTAAAGCTTTTGGATCCATGAGATAAAGCCTGACATCTGTTGGTGACAAGTCAACTTTTTTGTCTTATATTATCAATGTACAGTCGAACTCGGTTAAAATGATCACGGCTATAATGAGCAATTACCCGATGATATTTTGGTTCAGGCTTATTTTCATACAATTGTTGGCGGTTATAACGAGGACGCTTCCCTGATATACCGTACAAATAAGTTTGTCAATACAATTTCTAAATACTACCAAAATTATGGCAGACGTTCTTTTTTAAATAAAGTCATGTGGGCCGTACGAAATTCGCCAGGGAGCTGCACGAATTAGGCCACGGATCGTGCATCACTGTTTTATGACAATAACGATTGCACAGCTAATGTTTTATGACAAGAGGGATTTTTACGACAGAACAATATGTGTAACAAGCTAGTGTGATATGATGGAAAATTTTGTGATTTTTTCTTGAAAGCCCGGAACCGGCTGATAAGAGTTATATTGCTTTGAGTGTTTTGAAGAAGAAATTGAGAAACATGAAAGTGAAATATTTAAAACAATCAATGATTATAAACATCATCAATAAAAGTGTATGTTTTTGTAATATGTATGTATACATATCTTTAAAAAGATATTATACATTTAACTTCTTCGAATATAATGAGTAACAGTTATAAGGAGCAAATATAGTCAATTCCCTTGTGCTCATTATAACCAAGTTCGACTGTATTAAGTACCTATACACATTACCATAAGCGTGAAAGCTTCCTTTGAGAGAAAGAGTTATACATCATATTGCGAAAAAAGTATTACCAGTTTGTACCCAATGGCAATGTTTATTGTTTACAAAGCAGATGTTTTCTGTCGTGCTTTAGAATGATAAAGAAAGTGTCATTTAAAACAGATTATATTACCGGCACAATGTATCACATTTTTGCCCCGGTAGTGTGTTTGTAATAGTCACATTATAAAAAAAATGTTGCTAGAAATATTTGTAGGAAAATGCTATTGATTAAAAAATAGAATGAATTGCAAAATTACATAAACCTGTGGTGAAAGGATTTAAATAAAAAGTCTTTATTGTTCTATCTTTTATATTACAAATTTGTACTTTATTGCATTTTATAAAATAAGTCCAATTTTAAAAAAAAAACAACAATAAAACTACTAATACACATACAAATTTAATATTAAATATTAAGAAAATGTTTTGGTTCAAATATAAAATATTAAAAATTATTGCCACAATAAAAAATTATTAAAATGAATCATACTATTACTACATAATGAAAAAATTGGAAAACCCATAAAATTAATTTTAAATCAAGACACAAGATACAAAAAAAATTACACATATTTATAATATAATATCACGGATATTTATAATATAATATCACGGATATTTATAATATAATATCACGGATATATATAATATAATATCACGGTTCCAAAAATGTTCTTCTTCCTAAAATTCCCTTTTTCGTTTTCAAGTTTTCTAAAATAATTTCATCCGGAGAAGGCACATCAAACTTAAACACTTGTACGTTCAAAGCATCGTAATATTTAAATTCTATGTGAGGTTTGCCCAAGTCCTTAGGGTTCATACAAATGACCTTTCCCATTGTCGACATCTTTTTGTACGAAGCTCTTTTCCTCGATTTTGTTGAGACAAACGCGTTTGTGTCGTAAAATAAGCACGGTAACCTCGGAGTGTCGTCCACTGTCGGCGGAGCTATGTCCAAATCACAGTCGATAAACTCCATTGTCAAGATTTCTTCGGTTGCTTCGATGTTCGGAGTTAGCACTTTAGCGACGGCATCAGTTTTGATGATTGCGTGGGAAAGATCAATAACCCAATCATCTTCGTGTTCCTGTGTCGGTTTTTTAAATACTTCTTTTTCACTTGAGCCGGCGCTAAATGATAAACTACCGCTGTTTCTTTCATCGATGTTTCTTTGTGGAATATTGATGGGGGATGATCGGATGTGCAGCTGAGAAACGAGGTTTTCAAGGCCGCCGTTCTTGGTTCCTTTGATATTTGAAAAGTTTGGAATGACAAACTTGCCTTCTGAAGGGTTGATGGTCAGGTTATTTGAGGGACTCTTTGAGAGTTGGCTGGCGAGGTATTGATTAGCGAAGGCCATCAGGGAAGAGCCATTGTTGGGCTGCGGGGGGGATATTTCAACTTTCTTGGCTGCAGAATCTAAATGGTTCTGCATCAGGGAAAAAAGAGAGGAATGTGTCACGACCGGGGCGTTATTTTTAATTGCGTTTGAGTCCTCCATGGCTTTTTCTTCAATTGCACCGCTCTCAAATGTGTCGGTTGTCAAATTTTAATCTGAAAATGAAAACAAATAATTAATTTACTTATTAATTGATAAACTAAAGTTTTTAAGGCAAGATTTTTGTGCATAGCGCAAAGGGTAACAATTATTTTTAGAAACAATAATTATTAGCCTGAAACACTCATCCAAATTGAAAAAACCTTCCGAGAAAAGATAAATGTCGGTCAGATGCTCTACCTGACCCGCAATCAGAAGGGTGCAGGTTCGAGTCCTGTCGGCGACATTTATCTTTTCTCGGAAGGTTTTTTCAATTTGGATGAGTGTTTCAGGCTAATAATTATTGTTTTTAAAAATAATTAATTTACTGTCCAATTACCGCAACGAGAGCCGTACTCTCCTAAATCTCCATATTTTGCTACTAAAAAAGCTGAAAACATATATGCTATTTGTATGGCATGGTTGAAAACTAATGATTTACTTTGTTTCCTCAAATATTATTAAAATCTATATTCTGCTCGATTTTTATTATTTATCTTTTTTTCACAAATCCAAACAGAACAACTATATGTATAAAAATAAAAACATAATATGTACAATTCAGTGCTTATCTTACAATATTATGTTGCTAACTAAGAAATATATTAATCTTTCCTAATCTTGATTGTTGATTTAATCAGTAAATAATTTAATCCATAATTCATATATAAAATGCGATTTTATTGGCACGCTATAGGAAAAGGGCATTCATAGAAGTCAACTTTTCTTTACTCAATAACATCTGAAATGTGTCTGAGAGTTATATAAATAATATGTTTGATTCTAAAGTAATGCTTTGATAAATAATTAATGCCAATAACAGATAAAGGCACCGAGGCAAAAGAAATAATATAATACATATGTCAATTTTTTATCACGGTGATGTGTTTTTTTCAGGCATTCGATGCGGCATTTTTCATAGGAGCCAATGAAGGAGGATTCTACGTGATAGCCGGCTGTGAGAGGAGACCCATGGGAGTGATTGCCGGAGTCTTCTACATTATTGTTCGTAAACAAATATTATAATTTCGAATATCCGTCGGTCATAAAGTTATGTGTTAAGTGTAATCATCAGGAAACAGCTAATAAACTTCTGCAGGATTCAACTAATTATTTGATGGGAATATCTGTATAGGTTCCCGGGAAGGGAGTACTGTGTGGGGCCAAGATCCCGGATACGATGCTGTTTGGGGCTCACGTCGATGAGTTTGGAGCGGAGGGACTAATGCTGACTCCCGTGGAGCCAATGAAGAAATGGAATATCTCCTACAATGGAAAAATGTGGTGAGTTTTAGTATCCGATTAGAACTTATATAAATAGGATGTTTCTACTATCTTGGTACGCAAACCGATGAAAACACTCTTCAAAGCCTCGTGTAGGGGTTTGTAATGATAATTTGTTTTTATAGTAAATCACATCTGCTTCTTTCTGGGATACTACCCATCTCCTCTCCTAAGGCGCTACTTGCTGCTGGCGAACCTTCCTGGTTCACTTCTTAATTGCTACTACATGAACCTTCCTGGTTCCTCTTTAAAACGTTACTAACTCCCTAAAGCAGTGGCTCCTGCCTTGCTGCCGCAGATAGACGGTGTCCTTGATTGTCGTCTGCTCGATCCGGCTCGAAGGACCAATGTTTCTACTATCTTGGCATGAGAACCGATGAAAGCAGGAAAACAGTCTTCATTCACCTCGAGTAGGGGTTTGTAATGAAATAATAATTGATTTACGATAAATGACAACTGCTTTACTGCTTGGTACTAGACCCTTTCTCGTCTCGTCTCTTTTCTAAATGCTACTAGTGCAGTTGTCATGCTATTTATTTCATTATAACACAAAGAACATTCAAAATCATATTAAAATTACTTATGTCTTATCTACACGTGTTAATAGTTAACACGTGTATGGGAACCAATATAGTTAATCTAAACAGAAATGCCAGGCCAGAAATTAAAATATCTTATTTAATTAATAGTACAATAAGGAACTCCAGTGAAAAATACAATGGCTTTAAAAATATGTATTCATATAGATCAGCAAACGCCGATTCTGAATATATAACTTTTATTATATATAATTATATGTAAAATTTATAAATCGTTATCTAAAAAGGAATAAAAATTCATCTTATCAAATCACCTTGTTATGTTGGTACCTTTGCATTTGGAACATCAGACGTCACGTGAGCATTCTGTTTTTGGATTAGTATGGACATTTTTATTTTTCACCTTTGTTTTATATTTTAAATATGTATTTTTTTAGTTTTGGCGAAATTTAAACTTAATTTGGATTACTTCAAGCTCTATAATTGTTGTTCAATATAAAAAAAAACTATTATTAGTGAAATAAATTAGAGTATTCATAAGCAAACCAATTATCAATACGGATATTATGATAATATTAATGCACAATACTATTATTAATCTTTGAGTTGAAGTTTCTAAAAAGGTACATAATTTTATTACTTATGTTTAGTTATGGTTTACCATGGATAGAATATAAAATTATGTAAGGTAAAGCTCATCCTTGTTTTGACATTTGACATTCTAACCTCAAAACTGATCAAAACCGACCGGCCATAGATTTGGAGTGTTTTGGCGGGTTTTGAAAAATTGAAACTTATTAACTATGAAAACTAACTTTAAAAAAAAAACAAATATACTGGTATTTAAGTTTAAATGTCATTAATGATAAAAAAAATAAAAAAAATTGGACTGGACTTCCTTATCGTTGGGAAAATCTTATTTTTGTGTGACTAAATTATTTTGTAAAGTAATATCACATTTTTGGAACGAACATAGAACCTTAGTCTAGCACGAAAACTTGAGGCATTTCAGCACAGGTATGGGTAGATAAGAAGATTGAACCCTACGCAAATTTGTCTTGGCATAAACTCCTTGTGTTATTAAGAACCATAATTCTTCTCATACATGCTTTTATACCGATTCTTGAGATGACCCAACTCTTATAGAATTTAATTCAGCCTTCTCTTATAGATAAACTCGGCTTTCGAGCAATCGTATGTATAGTTACAGCTTGACACTCTTAACTTCGCAGGCGGCTAATGGAGGAATTAAAGAATTAAAAAAACTATTTTTTAAATCCATAATTTTTTTGAAACGGACTGTAAATTTAAGTGTTTTAAGTCTTAAACTAACCTTTGAAGATGAAAAATTGATGGTTAATGATTTTTAAACTGCTACACTTCTCAATGACCTTTAAACCGTCCAAGGTGTTAGAACCTCGTTATGTAAATTGTGACATCTTTAATAAATTGCTCATTATGTTTGCGATGCTGAATAGATGTTGTTAACTGGCAGGTATCAATCGGATCCAACCAAAATAATCGACGTGTCCTTTGAAGCGGAATGGACGGCCACCAGCAAGTATTTTGACTACGACACGGACCTGGACGCTCGCTGCATCACTCGGGCCATTGCCAGGGAGCCGTGGTCCAAGAAGTATTTCAAGGTCTTAGAAGTGTAAGTACGCAGTCATTCATAACTCAGATTTGTAGTGCACTTATTTTTATTTTACATATCTAATCTATCCGGACGTACTTTGTCTAAAATATCCCATTTCATAATAACTTAATGCTAAATCTTTAGATGCTATATCAAAATTCACTTTAAAAAAAATGCATTTTATAATCAGGGTTTTCAAATAATAATGTTGGAAACCATTTTGTATTTTGTTGAACGGTAACATTTAATAAAGCAATCTCAGAATGCACAAAAAATCGTCACCGCCGAAACAAATTCCATCTCCAAGGTAGAAACATTTGTTATTGATTTTTATCGATCTGAATTTTTAAAGAACATGTAAAAATTTGTAATTTTGGGCGGCTCAATCAAAATATTAGAAACAGATAAGTTTGTCATATACTCTTTCGTATTTTGGTCATAGCACCTGGAGATCCTATTGCTATTGAATAACAAATATCACTTCCATTATTTTTTTTTCTTCATTTAGAAAAATTACAAAGCTAATAAAACAATTTGTAATGTTTTTCTTAGTCCTCCTTACTGAGGCGGACTAGGTTTAATTTAAAAACTGGTTGTTTAAGCTCCTACAAAGTTCTCTTCAAGATTCTTGTTGGTACTATGTTTTGAAAAACAACATCGTCTACCCCTATAAAATGGAAAAAATGTATAGGCTCAAGGTGAAACCAATAAATTAATGCTGTTTATTTTTATTTAGTCAGGTGGGCCACATGAAAATGCTCACGGGCCGCACGAAAAAAAATTTGCAGGCCGCAGGTTGTACCTCACTGCAGTAGACTCTAATTTACTTTGTTGTGTTTCAGAGCTCACCAATCTCACTACGAACAGTTTGGTGACATGAAGGCTAAATTCCAAATTGAGAATGAATCATTTGAAGTTACTTTGGACTCTTTCAGAGACCATAGCTATGGTAAGACACCGTTTTCAATACTTTTGAAACAAAAAATCTTGATATGATTTTTGACGGCGTACTCTTCAGTTTGCTTTGATCTTTCCAGGTAACAAGAGGGACTGGGAATTGATGCATCGCTACGCTTTCCACCACATCTTTTTGGAGGACAAAACCAAGATCTCGATCGGGGTTGTCTGCCAACCTTGCACGGGATCGGCGTAAGTTAAGCTTCGTAAACTTATTTTCATTACGATATTTAAATGAATCAATGTCTCTTACAAAAGCTGCACAAAAAACATCCTATAAAAATAACTGAGGTCAATCAAAACTGGCTGCCAGACTTATATCTCTATATATAGACCATATCCTGAAGGTCAACTTCCCGAATGAACGACCTTTACATTGATCAATAAAAAGGTTTACGTGTCATTTTTAAGGGGGAGAGGAACGTCAAAGAGGTATTATTTATTAATTCGAAATAATGATAATATTATTACGCAATACGATAAACATAATGTTTTTAAAAAGAAAAATATTTTTTTTAAATTTCTGACCATCATTTTACAAAAATATGAAAATAATTTAAAAAAGTGGAAAAAAATAATTGCAATGTTTCCTGGTACGATTTTTTTAATAAAATAATAATAATAATAATAAATGTTTATTCCAGTATGTGGGGAGGTTAGTGCAGTCCCACACATTCCATATAAAATATACATGCAATAGTTATAAAATATATATATATATACAAAATATGTACAAGAGAGACAGTAGTAAGGTGATACATCACATATAAAACAAAAATTTAAATAAAATAAATATAAAAAAAAAAAAAAGAATTTAACTAAATAAGTATATGAAAATCCTTTAAGGTGCTGCGGCACTTATATTATGAGGGGGCAATATATTTCTCCAGTATGTAATAAACTGAACTAAAGTTTTGTAATATCACTTTGTTTATAACCACGAAATTTATTTAATTTTTATTAAGATCGTCCGATTTCGCTTATACAAGCATCATCAGGGTACAAATTTAAACTAATCAAAAAAAATATATAGTGTGTGTTTATATATACAAATAGAATGAGACAAGACATAACATAGAACAAAGAAACAATGAAATAGAAATCTAACATAATTACAGAGAGAAAGAGATAGATGTGTACATAATGATTACATAACAAAGTGATTGTTTTATTCATTAATATGTCAATGACTGCTTTCTATCAAAATATATTTTAAAAATTAAAATTAAATTAAAATTTTAAAATAGTGTTTATTAAAAAATTAAAGTACACCTCATTCTTATTTTTTTTGGAAAATTTCTTTTTGGTATTTTAAAGAAAAACCTTCAATGGTAAACGAAACGTGATGCCCGCTCACAGGTGGCGCTAATTCAAATATTTGTGGAAAAAAAACACTTTTAGCATGAAATGCTTTTAAATATTGAGATGAATTGTTTGTTGGCTGGTGTACATACGGAATAAAATAAAATAAATTGTTATTGTAAGTTTAAAGCTCAAGTGTTTTAAGAAACTTATAAAGATACTTTACATGTTAGTGTTACAATAATACACTGTACTTTTATATGTTTCTTGGAGAACTTGTGCTTTAAACCTACCATAACAATTTATTTAATTTCATATTCCGTGTGTACCCCCGCCAATAAACAATTCATCTCAATATTCGAAAGCATTACTTGCTTGTCTTTTATACAAAACATTTAAATTAGCACCATCAGTAAGCGGGCATCACGTTTCGTTTACCCGTAAATATTTTTTGATGATATTCAACATTTAAAAATATTTTGAAAATGGAAAGGACAGTCAGATGGCCGAGCCTTCCCTCATGTTTCCTTCGGGTATAATGGATAAAATCGGATCATCTGTAAGCGGCATTACTTTAAGTCGCCTGAAGGCATTGACGGTGTGATGATGGTTATAGTCTGGAGCTGGGATTCCTGTGGACCCCAGAGCACGGCGGCCAAAACATACCCGTGGAGTGGTGTGACCTGGAGCTCTACAAGCACGGCGAGAACGGCACCGCGCCCACAGACTACGCCTTCAGATTCAAGGCGGGCCAAGATGAATACACTGTTCAGGTAAACTATAAACATTGGCCCGTTTTCAATAACTCATTAAGTTGCTTAATGGTGGGTTTTGTTTAATCTATAGATTTTTTTTCACACAGTCCATAAATAAGATCGTAGGTGAATCTCAAAACCTCAGATTCGAATAAGTATGGTTTCATAAATATTGTAATTATCATAAGAGAATATTTTTTAAGCCCCACGTACCCCCGTCTATATTGTGTACAACCAGGGGAACATTATTGTCACCGACGATGAGAGGCGGGTTAAGAAAAGTGCTGGATCTGTCAATGCAGATATTGAAGAAACCCAGATTAAATGAGGGGGAGAGACGGATGCCGGTAGCCTGTTCCACAAGTGTGGCGTTTTGCCAAGAACGAGTGGGATAAATGACCCATTCTCATGCAGGTGACACCAATGGGTGTTCCGCTCTTTTGTTTACTGTTGTTTAGAGCCAGAAAGATACCGACTACATTACGCAATCTAAAAATTGTTATTTATGTATTTGATTTAAATTGTTATTTCAATCCAGGTGGATGTGGTTCACCAATCCGTGCACTACGTCAGCCCGCACTGGGACGCCCGCATGGTGGAGCGCTTCGCCAAGTTCACCGTCAACGGAGTCCAGGGCTGGGGCGTCACCGAGTTCCACTACAACAACAAGGGGGGCAGGCCCGAGACAGTGACCAAGGGGGACCCTGACTGGTACCACAGCCTGAGGAACGACTCCTAATTCTATAACTCATATAATATGTACCACCAACTGGCAAGCCACTGATAGGTCCATTGTGACCTCTCCCTCTTTCTCATGAGCAATGCATGTAACAGAGAGAATGGTTTCAAAAGAGCTCTCAGCGGCAGAACTTAAGAGACTCCAATGTGTACTTTCAATGCAAAACTTTTTTAGTTAGCTGTTGATTCACTTTTTCTGAACTGGTATTAAAGTGTTTCAATTGTTTCCTGTCTAATAACTAGTCAGATGCCCTCAACATGTTTGGTTTATATTTTGTAGAGTACCCTTATAGTTTTGTAATGTATTTAATACACTTTTTGTAGAGTACCCTTATAGTTTTGTAATGTATTTGATACACTTTTTGTAGAGTACCCTTATAGTTTTGTAATGTATTTAATACACTTTTTGTAGAGTACCCTTATAGTTTTGTAATGTATTTAATACACTTTTTGTTTTGTTTTCTTGACTTATTTCTTTAGTTATTAGTTTTATGCATTTTTTAGATAAATTATTATAATTTTTTTTATACTAAATAAAAATAATTTAAATACATATTCCCTGATGTTTCTATATTGTTGCCATAAAAATATTTTTACCAAAATGTATATCCGGCTCTATAATTCTCAAAATATTAGAAAAACTTGTTTGGGATATCACACTATTGTTCCAAAATAACATGGATTTTTGGCCGGTAGATCCGCTCTTAACTAATCTAGCTCTCTAGGAAAATTTTCTATTAAGCTCACCAGCCAATAATCCTCAAGCAAACTCCATCCATAATGACTTTACTACAGTATCTCACAAAATTCACCGTGCAAAACTATGTGAACTAGGCATTACATTACTCATAATCATTTCAAATCCATTCCACCCTCTCCTAGCAATCAAAGCAACTGATGGAGTACTCCAAGGGTCCCATTAAGGTCCATTATTATTATGCATTCTGTTAATAAAAATGATAATGTCGATATATTTAATGACGTCGATGTTCCGCTTTTCGCTGACCAACCTCTTTATTTTTTATATTTTACATATCGTCGCTTCCATGGCTAATCTATGTATCTGAATATTTGTCATTTTTAAGTAGGGGGACCAAACCTTTTACCATGAATTCCCTGTTAAAAATTTGAGATAAGGCAAAACGAAATTGTTTTACCGTAAATTAAAGATGCACAGATGACAGCACGTTTGTGTGTTTTTATTTTTTACTTTTTACAATGCTTGTCCTCTTTCTGAAAAAAAAACAAATATTCTAAAATGTGGATTTGCCGTGGAATCGACGATAAGTAGTATCGATAACTGGTTTAGTATACAAAGCAACCTGGGTAATTCACAATTTTGGTAACAAGCTACACTTAAATAACAAAAAAACTGAAAATATAAGATTCCTCAAAACCCCAGTCATATTCCAATACTCAAAAATACTTATCTAAGCTCAGTAAAAATAACCTAAAATATCCAAATACTAAAAATTTGTATTCCTCTATTGTCTGAAGTCCAATTGAGTACATCTCTTCAATGTGACCATCTAACTTAAAAATTCACATAGAATTACAAACCAAATTCCTAATACTTAATATACGTAGTGGTAAATGAGTTCACTGTGTGTGGCCTAACTAGAGTTTGATAATAGCTTTGAATGCCGAAAATTTGTCATGCAAAAAGAAATGCTATATGCAAACTATCAGAACTAAATAATACTTAATTATTATAAAATAATTATATGGAGTTGTACAAAGTGAACACAAACACTATAAATATGTTACCATTACCATTACCCAATCATTAATGTAAAATGCTCTAGGAGCATATATACAAACAATAACAAATAAATAAATAAAATTGACCGGTACGTGGTCGAGTGGTTCAAAGCGTCAGGTGTTAGGGTATGTTCTTTAATGATGGAATTTTTTTTATTTTTACAGTTACAGGCAAATAATTTCCTTCAGGGCCTAAGTCATCTTCGGGGATGCTATGTGGAGAGTCTTTTGGAGGATAGGAAGGAGTGAGCCTGGGTCTTTAAGATCATTACACAGCCGAGGTGTCAAACACAAGAACAAGTAGTAGAAGTCAACCGTGTACAAATTTTGAAATTTTGGCGTGTTTTCCGACTTGGCACTGGTGTCGAAAGGATCAATGACACTAGTTCCTCGGAGCATCTTCCATTGAAATATCGGTAAAACAAGGAGAGCATTCCCACCTGACGTGTATGCTCCAAAGATTGCAATCTGTTTGATAAGATAAACAAATCTATCAAACAGACCACCCGTTTCTGCACATAGTTAAGGGTTTTTGGAATTTGAATTGGTCAAGGGAATTCAAATATTGTCAGGTTATTCGTATCCCAGGAATGTTTGTCTTTTTTTAAAACTACAAAATAAGTAAACCCAGTAAGTACTTGCTACAAAATAAAAATTTAAATGCCCGATTCATTAGTGGATACTGTTTTCCGTACGACCTTACTTCATAATTTCGTTTCCTGATTACTACATACAATCATTCACAATTTCCTCCCGGGGCCAATTTGCCCTAACAATTTCTACCAATTAATAATCCAGAGTATTTTAATTGAATTATGCCATTCTATTCAATTATCCATTCTAAGGACTCCAAAGGATTTACATATGGACATCAGTCACTCTTTGTCATCACATCACAGAGGCGAAACCACACAGACATGTGACTGGACTATTAGACAGAGATATTTCAAATGACAAATTTCGATTGAAAGATTTGAATAGAAAGAATTCAAATGGGAATTTTCGATTGAGAGATTTGGAGAAATTTTGTGATGGATTTTGACTCGATCTTGGTGGACGTGGGAGAGTTTGGACGGTACCAGAAACTAGTTATCTATTTGGTATTGTTGCCAGCTGTTTTGCCGTGTGGTTTCCACGCCTATGCCCAGCTCTTCATGGCAGCCAGACCTGATCATTGGTGCCGTATTCCAGAATTGGAGCGGTGGGACGATAATATGCAGCTCGTTAAAAATATAAGGTAGGTGATTTTATTTCATATACATAAACAAATATGATAGATTTGATTTCGATTCTAAAGGCCTTATATATTTTCAGCTAAATCTGCTAAATGAAATGTGTTATTCTAAATAATAAAGCTATTTTAAATAGTCAATACCTGTAAGAACTTTGAAACCTAAAGTTGGGTGCTTTAGCCGTAAGCTGGAGCATAGAAGATTTTTGCATTAAAAAATATTATTTCAGCAAGATTTTATTAAATATTCATTTTCATAATTTAAAAAACTCCCCAATAGCGTTATGTTCCAGAATATATTTGGATTGTAAATATCAAAAATTAGAAAAATATGTATATATATTTGGAACACGGATGAACTCCTAGCGTAGAGCACAATATAACATCAGGTTGTATTAAAAAAACATGTTTAATCGAAATTAAAAAAAAAGAAGTGGAACTGAAGCAAGGCAACAAAAAAATATTCTTCTTCATACCCCTGATAAAAAGTCCACAATTTCTCTAGTATTCCCACGGAGTACCGCGATGGGGAGATGCGCTTCTCCGAGTGCCAGATGTACGACCTCAACTACAAGGACCTCCTGGAGAACTACACGTCCCTGGACGATATCAACTACAAGGACCTCCTGGAGAACTACACTTCCCTGGACGATATCAGTGACAACCTCCCAGCTGTGAGGGAGAAAGTGAACTGTAAGCACGGCTGGAAGTACAACAAGACTTTATACGAAAATACCGTCATTATGGAAGTAAGTACATATTTCATTTAATGGAACTTAATTGGTTTAAAATAAGCTCTATCTTATTATGTTAATACTCTTCATTTACAACTGTCTGTTTCCTAAATAAAATAAAAATGTTGTTTGACCTTGACATTTCGATATCAGCAATTTAGAATTTCTATGCCAGTAGAAATTCTAAATTGAAAATTTATTGCAGCCAAGAGTCGTGGTCGAAAACGTAATGCCTTATAACAAATCATTTAGTTAAGAGTCGTGGTCGAAAACGTAATGCCTTATAACAAATCATTTAGTTAAGAGTCGTGGTCGAAAACGTAATGCCTAATAACAAATCATTTAGTTAAGAGTCGTGGTCGAAAACGTAATGCCTTATAACAAATCATTTAGCTTAAGAGTCGTGGTCGAAAACGTACTTATAACAAATCATTTAGTTAAGAGTCGTGGTCGAAAACGTAATGCCTTATAACAAAATCATTTAGTTAAGTCGTGGTCGAAAACGTAATGCCTTATAACAAAATCATTTAGTTAAGCAGTCGCGGGTCGAAAACGTAATGCCCTTTATAACAAATCATTAGTTAAGAGTCGTCGAAAACGTAATGCCTTATAACAAATCATTTAGTTAAGAAAGTCGGTCGTGAAAAACGTAATGCTTATAACAAATCATTTAGTTGTTATCGTGGTCGAAAACGTAATACCTTATAACAAATCATTTAGTTAAGAGTCGTGGTCGAAAACGTAATGCCTTTTATAACAACAAATCATTTAGTTAAGAGTCGGTCGTGGTCGAAAGGGTAATGCCTTATAACAAATCATTTAGTTAAGAGTCGTGGTCGAAAACGTAATGCCTTATAACAAATCATTTAGTAAAGAGTCGTGGTCGAAAACGTAATGCCTTATAACAAATCATTTAGTTAAGAGTCGTGGTTGAAAACGTAATTTAGTTCCACAAAAATTCCATACAACCGATTGAAATTATAAAGATATTTTTTGATATCTCCATGTTTTAAACTTCGGCATGCCAAGATGCAAAATAAAACTTGCATTGCCATGAGGGGTGACTCAGTTACCCCATGCATCTTATTGTTTTAATGCCATTTATTCACATTTTATTTTCATGCATAATTATCAAAATACAGTTAATTTTATAAAAAAAACCTCTCCATTCACCAACGGACGTGGCCTACTACTGAGGGGCAGGCTTTTACTAACTTGCCGCGCGTGCGAACATTCAATACCTCCTCGTGGCCTGATTATCTTACCCCCTCACGCAGCTTTGGTAATAGCGCGAGCGAAGGCAATATGAAGTCGCTGTAGAGTGAAAATGTGCAGAGCCGTTAGTATGGTTCCACCGCGCAAGTAATATTATTTGTGGCAAGGAATAATACCTACGTATTAGAAAAGTTTTTTTTTCTGTTATATTCTGGTATTTTATAAAAAAAAATTTAAGGTAGATTATGTGTTTATAGGTTTTGAAGGAATGGAAAAAATACCAAAACTATAATGTCTTTATTTAAAATAATAATAATACACGGAGGATAGTAATTTTAGAGATTTTGACTACCCCTCTTGGCAACGGGAAGGTTAAGATAAAAAAACGGTTCCATTACAATTTGGCAGTGATAAATAGGCACACTTCTGAAAAGTAATAAAAACTCATTAAAAGTATAAAATATATACATATATGTATGTATAAAAAACCTAAGCTAACTTAGTTAACCAACTTAATTTTTTTTTGTCATTTTTCATGACTTTATATCACGTTTTAAAAGTGTGACGATTTATCAGTATGCCAAATTGTCCTGTTACCGATAAAAATAATGTACCTACGTTAGACGCAATGAAAATAAATACATACTTAGTGACACAATTTTTTACTATGGACTGAATGCTTAAATTTTTTCAACAATTCATAGAATTTGACAAAGGGAAGACAGATAACAAAATCATAATAGAAACTAAACTAAGGTTGTGTTGCTTGCACCTCTGTCATAATATGATTGAAGATTAGCACCATTTTGAATTTGACATGGTCAACGGTTCCCACCGATTCTAAGCCCATTTCAGTGTTTGATCAAATTTTGATTAGCCATCAAGCATAACAGCATGACCGTTAGCTTGATTAGCCGTTTTTCTTGGAGTTCAATTAGTAAGCTTGTACTTCATAATCAAACACCTTTGAGGCTAATTAACAAATCTGGTATTATAGAATGTATTATTAATTCATTATAATGCCATTTTCCAGTGGGACCTAACATGCCAGAAGGACTTCTACGGCACCCTTGCGCTGATCCTGCTTGGAGTGGGAGGTCTGGTGGGCAACTACATATTCGGCTATCTCCAGGACACTATGGGTCGGAGGCCGTCCTTCTTCATCTATCTCTTCATCCAGTGCGTGTTCGGGGTGGCCACTGCGTTTGCGCAAAACTACGTCACGTGGGCCATATACAGGGTGGGAGTTGGGTTCACGGTGCCCGCTATTCTGGCAACACCATATGTTTTGGGTGAGCAACTTTTGTCTCGTTAACATTTTCACCATATTCTCAACGTTTATAGAATATTGATTCATTTTCTTTGGACAATTACCATTCACATGCACTTCAGGCAGGAATTATTCGCTCATCATAAGTCACTGAACGGGCTGGCACTATCATACTTGACTGATCTCTGCATGAGACAATCTTACTGGCGTGTCATACAAATAAGCACGACAATTTTGACCCACCTATGAGTAGTTTCATAACACAACTCCTCATTGCCTTGCTTCAAAAGACTAGCACGCTTCGCTCCGAAATAACACAGAGCTCAAAGTTAACCCCAAATCGTATGATGTAATTTGGTCATCTCATAGATAGCTAGAAAGGCACGCATCACCACACATCACAAGTTTTAAGTTGAAACTTAAAATCCCAACCTAATATAAAACTGTGTCGGATGCCCTATGCAAAGCCATTGTTGAGTGTGAACTTTATGATAAAACTACTGTTGTAATATGAATGCATTCATATGTCATGAACCCATACACCCCCATACAATAACTGTTTGAATAAATTGAACACTTTATCATTTGATAGTTTTTTTTAAACGCTCGCAATGAACTGTGATGTACAGATTTTTTCAAGTATTCATATAGGTGATTAAATTTTCAATAATATAGTCCACAAGAATCCCTATCTAAAATATCTCTAACTGTCTCAATTTGTGTTTGAAAAATGATCTCGATAAAGTTAGCCACTCCATTGATGCAAACTTGTTGGAAAACAAATTCGATTGATGTAGACCAACAAAAGGTAACAAGCAATGCTTCTTGCAATGTTTTCACTACGAGATAATGGACTTTCTTTTTGATAAATGTTTTCGGGAACCAACAGCGCCCTTGAGGTGATTTTTCACAAAAACGGCGCTATACGAGTCATCCAACTATTATTATTAATTCATTTTGGTTTAGGCATCATTTTTAAGATCCTCATGCCCTGTCTAGATATTATTGGTCAATGCCTATAGCTCATCAAAATCGGATAGCGAAAAGGATTCTAATCTCAGGACTGGGCCTGTGTATTAAAGATAATAACTGGGACTAATGAAATAAAAGCAAGTAGTATGTAGTAACAAGAACATAATTTTATATGTAGGGTAAAATATGTAACTAGACTAAATCTGAATTAAAAGAATAAGGCTGCAAGATAAGCGTGTGGCAATAGAAGGATTGTGAAATATGATGCGAGTGATGAGGAATTGTCCTCAGCGGTGTGATAGTCGAGGTGATGCATCCTGATGCGACGTTATGGCATCAGGAAGGCGCCAAAACCTGAAGGTGATCAGCCTCAGGTATTAGATCTCCAAGGCGGCATGGCGGATTAGGACGATCTAGCTGATGGCTGCTGGTCGCAGCATAATGATAGTTGATGCTCTCCAATGGGTCAAGGAACGACCTCCCTTGTCCACCGGTAAAATCCAAAGACAATCGTCGACCTGTTGTTAACTCCAACGAGATTTTCTGTTCTTGTCGCGTTTCTTTCCTTGCGTAACAGAGCTTTTGATTGAATTGTCACAATTACAAACAAAATAATATGGTGTGTTTGCACTCTGAAAAACGTAGAACCGAGAGCTAATCGGAAATAGAAAACTGGGACGGCTCTGCTGGGCATGCGATGTAACCAGAATGGAAATTAAATAAGGATTTTTCTAATTCCCAGCCATCGAGCTGGTAGGCCCCAAACACCGCACGCTCTGCACCATCGTGTCTAACATCGCCTACTCTGTGGGGCTGGTGCTCTTGGCGGCGGCCGTGTACCTGGTGCGGGAGTGGCGCCGCCTGGCCCTCGCCACCACGCTGCCCTTCGTGGCGCTCTTCTGCTTCTGGAAGGCGCTGCCCGAGAGCCCCCGCTGGCTGCTAGCTAACGGGCGCTTTGCAGAGGCGCAGGTTATTCTGCACAAGATGGCGAGGTAACAATTTTTCTGGTCATCGGTCCCTTGTACAGTATCAAAATCATTTTCACTAGCCTAAAACCTAAATATTTTAGCTGCAAAAATTGTTCATAGATCAAATTAATTAGCTTGCAGTTAACGGACTGAGGCACTTAATTCACAAGTTTCCACACATTCTTATATAGTTTGGCATAGGCCTGTCTTAAATGCCTTCAGTTTTACTGATTCTTGGCAGCTCTCACCATCGATTTGCCATTTCATACAAACAAGTAGGACGATTTTGACCCACCTTTCATAACACAACTTTCTATTGAATTCCATTGCCTCGCTTTGAAAGACTAGCACGCTTCGCTCCAAATAACACAGAGCGCAAAGTTAACCCCAAATTGCATGATGTAATTTGGTCATCTCATGAGAAGCCAGAAAGGCACGCGTCACAAGTAGTTTTTGACAAAACTACTGTTGTAACTTGAATACATTCACAAGTCACAAACCCATACAACAACAGCTAGGAGACATTTTGCAATTTATCAATTGTTAGTTTTTTTTAAAACACTCGCTCCAAATGTTTTGTGTCGTACATATTTTTATAAGCATGATTAAATTGTCAATAATAAAGTCTGCGATAGTCCCTATCTAAAATATCTCAAACTGTCTCAATCTTGTATTTGAAAAGTAATCGCAATAAAGTTAGCCACTGCTGGTGCAAACTTGCTGGAAGACAAATTTAATCAATGTAGACCAACAAAGGGTAACAAGCAATGCTTCTTGTGATCTTTTGACTGTGAGATAATATGCACTTTCTCTTTGATAAATGTTTTCGGGAACCAATTCATTTTGGTTTGGGTGTTATTTTTAAGATCTACATGCCCTGTCTATATATTGTAGGTCGATGGCTCTCACCCATTTGAAGCAGGCAGTTGTTTTCAGATCGTCAGGCCATCTCATCTGTGTGCTACCTTTGCTTCTCTTTCTCAACTAAAGATTATAGTTTGAGTGGAAGGGTCATCTGTTAGTTGTGCCACATGTCCAGCAAAATCCCACTTTAAGGTTGGAGATTTTGATAATGTCGGTAACCTTCGACTTGCTCCTAATACATTTATTCCTCTTTCTCTCTAGTAGAAAATTTTCAAATGCTTGTGGGTTATACGACAATTATAGAACTTTTTTTTAGATGGTTCATATTATTTTTTAAAGCACTGGGTAATATTCCACTTCCATATACAGTTGAAATTGGTTATACGGATCACGGCATTAGCGAGTTCACGGCTATAATTAGCAATTACCCGATGATTTTTTAGTTCAGGATTATTTTCAAACATTCATTTGCTGTTATAACGAGGTCGCTTCACTGATATACCGTACAAATAATTTTGTCAACAAAATACATAAAATAGACAAATTAAAAAAAAAAAAGAAAACACCAATAACAATCACGTAGGCTATATATGAAGATTTGTGATTTTTTTTAAAGCATCGAATCAGATGATGAGAGTTATATTGCATCGAGTGTTTTGAGGGAGAAATTGAGAAACATGAAAGAGAAATCTTTGATTTTAAATTTTATCAAAAAAGTGATTATCAATAAAAAAAACTCACTTCTTATTAAATTGCCAGTAGTTAACAAAGTGAAAAAGAAAGTGGTGTATACAAAGTGTATTTTTAATTATATAATTAATAATGACGCCACAAATTTATCAATCATTTGAAGAAATTATAAATTAGTTAACAAAGTAATTGTTTGAAGAGATATATATTTGCGAATATATTCATAGTAGGTAAGAATTATTTATCGATACGGAGACGGTTTGCGTAACTCCCGTGAGCACTTAGGCCATACGCCCATTGTGCTATCTCCCATTTTACCTTATTTCTTTGACAGTAACCCGGTCCCTTTGATAAGTTCGGCTATGTCTCTTGGTTCCACAATATGTCTTCCCAGGTAGTTGAGCCTTCTTCCCATCAAGGCGGGACATTGACACCATAGATGAACTGGAGTCTCTTCATCCTCTTCACATTTCCTGTATCTATCTGTGTTTTCCACTCACATTAGTGTCCCATTAGTAATCCTACCAGTGCCCTCGGTGAGTTTCTATCCATATAAGTAGGTAGGTTCATACTTTTTAAAAAACCTATTTCTGAAACAACGGGTAATGGCTACAAGGAGCAAATGTAGTCAGTCCCTTCGTGCTCATTATAACCAAGTTCGACCGTATATATATTTCACAGCTAAAAAAATGTGCTAATTGATGAGTATCTTCAGGATCAATGGAAAGACTCTCCCACCCAACTACATGACCCATCTGAAAGCCCGCTACGAGATAGAGAAGAAGAAACAAGACATGGAGAAGTACAAGGACTACCAATACGGAGTCATGGACCTGTTCCGCACGCCTAATCTCCGCCGGAAGACGCTGATCATCACGTTCATCTGGTTCACCAACACCAGCGTGTACGTGGGCCTGTCTTACTATGCGCCCGTGCTGGGGGGCGATGAGTTCCTGAACTTCTTTCTAGCCGGGGCTGTGGAGCTGCCGACTTATCTATTCCTGTGGCCGGCCATGGAGCGGCTGGGCAGGCGCTGGACGCTGTGCCTGAGCATGGTGGTAGGGGGCACCGCCTGTCTGGCTACGTTCTTGGTGCAAAACGGTACCTATTTTTTTAAATTTGCATTTTATTAATTGTTTCTGGCAACACTCAAGGTGCCCTTTACAAATTTAATGATTCATTTGCGAATAAAACGTTCTTGGTACAAATCAGAGACTTTCACTTTGATATAGATAAAATTCTTTATTGGATAGCCGTACAAGTGATTGTAATAGCCACTGACGTCAGAAATAATAGACTCGCCCTAAGTATCATTTTCACAGGTGGAGGCAAAGGTCACGTGACACGCATTTTGGCACCGGCCTAGTTCACTACCGTCCACGTTTGTTTCGCGTGATTTTGACTGCAGTAAGCAAATTATAAAACATTTATAAAAAGGGACAAACTAAAAAACAAAACAAAATATTCGGTTTTTATAAACAAGCCGAATTTATTTGTTGTTTTCCTTAAGTTGGTGGCACGCCAAGCTGGACCCCTAGTTTTTGGTTACTCTTATTTTGGTTTCTTCCCCTTGCGTGTTAGGGCATCTCTATGTATTATTTGCTCTGTGGTAGCCTTAAAGATTCTTAATCATTGTATTCAATGTCGGAGTATCAGGCCCTAAAGCTTTGAATTAACTTCCTCATTAACTAAGAAGATTAAAAAATGTGTTCAGAAGGCCAGAATCCATAAATAAATAAAAAGTTGATGTCCTTATATTTATCAGAGTTGGAACGTAGTACATTACTCTTGCCCAAATTAATTCATTAAATAAAAGAAATTTATTATAGTTTTAGATCATTTTCTAGCCTTGAAGATTTTTTTTTTAAATAAGAGCACCCCGTCTTTACAGAGCACATACAGAGGAACTATATCACCGCCCGGTTGAGAAACGTTGTAAGGCGGGTTATGGAGGGGGGCTGCAGGAAGGTATTTGTTAATGCGGCCCACGCAGAGGCCCAGAAAAAATGTAGGAGGAAAGGCAGGTGCCGGTAGCTCATTCCACATACGAGACGATTTACACAAAAACGAGTCGGCGAAACGACCCGTTCTCATGAAACCAACATCAACTGTGAAAGGATTTCCCACGCGTGTCCGTCAAGTTTCACGCAAGTACACTGGCACGGAGAGGATCAACGCTGCTAGCTCCTTCGAGCAGGCTCCATTGAAATATCTGTAGAACAGACACTGTGATGGCAATTGGTCTGTTAACAGCCGATTGTCGCCCTCCTTTGCACAGAATCAAACAGGTTTATCAAGTATTTGGGAGCTCCAGCCCAGAGGTGACTTCCAAATTATATGATCAAGTTCAAGTGCTTAGACCCAGTGGCGTGCAATCGATAAAGGCTGAAAACCTGTGCCTAACTTAGTAAAATCAACGAACCATAAAGAAAATTTAAAAGACCGGTCACAGTGACTGAGTTGCTAGATGCGTCGGATTCCCACCCAAGCAACGTGACTCAATTCCTCGGCTGGCCAAGTCCTCCATCATGACACAAGCAACATTTCCACTTAGTACGATGGTAGTAGGTGATACTCAAATATTGTTAGGTTATTCGTAACCCGGGAACGGATCTATATTTAAAAATAAAAAATATTATAAAATGAAAATGCGATAAATTTCTAAGAAATATGTCAGAACTTGTATACTCATTTATTCTTTTAGCCATAAAAATCAGCAGAAGATGATAATATAATGCTACTTTCAAATACTTAATGCTCAATTATTCATATCCAAACTTGAAAATCTACACACAGCCTACCTTTGGTCATAGAGAAATGCACGCTACTGCTTAGACGGCTGCTCTTGTTTGATTTCTACTTAAAATGGCTACTTTTAATTATTTTAATTATTGAAATATATTTTCCAGAGCCCACCGTCACATTGACCCTCTACTGCGTAGGTAAGATGGGCATCTCCTCCTCATTCGTGGTTCTGCCCCTGATGGCCTCGGAACTGTACCCCACCGTGGTGCGGGGGCTCGGTATGAGCATCAGCTCCGTGGTGGGCATGCTCGGACCCATCTTCATACCTCTAGTCAACTACCTGGTAAGTTTGTATCAACGATAACTGGTTTATTCATACTATTTGCAATTTAAAATAGATATTAAAAGGTATACGGATCAGAGAAACTAACTAACCATCACTACGTTTCACCGCAGGGATAGGCAGAGAGGACAGACTACCAACAACTTGGTCTTGGCACACACTTATTTCTTCATTCACATACATACATTCTCTTCTATTATTCTGACTTCTGATAGACCCGACTCAAGTATTTGATTCGCTTGAACGTGCCATGTCTTCCTCGGGTGTCCTCGGCTTCTTCTTCCATTCACTAACTAATCATCATGCTGTTTCTCCACAGGGGTAGGCAGAGAGAAAGGACCGCCAAACAACTCGATCCTGGCATACACTTCTTGCTTCATTCACATTCAAACAACGTCTCATACATTCTCTTCTGTTATTCTGACTTCTGACATGGCCCGACTCAAGTATTTGATTCACTTGATCGTGCCATGTCTTCCACGGACATTCCCAGCTTCTTCTTCCATTCACATTCGCGTCATATATTCTCCTTACACTCCTTTCTTCGTTATTTCGCTCTACATGATCAAACCATCTAATTACATATTCTGATAAAAAGGTAGAAATATGACTTGAGACTGAATAACCATCACCGCGGGGTGGGTAAAGTATTTAATGCAGTTAAATGTGCCATGTCTTCTTGTGGCGTCCCCAACTTCTTATTTCATCCACTTGCGCATCAAATATATACTCCGGACACTTTTCTCTCGATTCACCTGCACTACATGTCCAAACCCTTTCTTATTCCCATTTTTAATCTTTATATTCCGTTCTGCAAGTATTTTTAGTTTTTATTATTGTAACAGCTGTTTCGGCGTTCAAGGCCATTTTCAAACTGCGGTTAGTCCACATTGTGACGACTTATTTATATGATTTTATTTAGTCCCCCCCCATTGTAATTTGAACGGGTTTTTAAAAATAATGATTTACCAATAATAAATCTTTATTTTATGTCACAATAATAAAAACTAAAAATACTTGCAAAACTTAAAAACATTATTAAATTTGATTTACACTATTTAAAAAAAATTAAATGGAGGTCTACGAATTAAACGCAAAAACAATTAATAATTTATATTCCGCTTACATCAGCTTTGCCTTATTTTCAGATCTCCTCATTCATAATACAGTTGTGAAAGGTTTTAACATACGTACGTCTCAGGGATCTTATTTCTATAGCATTCAGAATACTTTCACCAATCTTTCCTCTACCAGTTTCATGCCTCACTGTACTCTACTCTATTGTTAACTGCCAGCCTTGTTTCAATTGAATTTTTTAAAAATTATAAACATTTTTGTGATGTGTGGAAGAGAGATGAGTGATAAATCAATGTGTGAAGTGTTTGTTCATACATCACAACTTTTATTTTTTTTAGGGTGGTGATATGATGGTGCTCCCATTAATCATAATGGGGGTGCTACTCGTAGCCGGTGGAGTCACAAGCCTCTTGCTCCCGGAGACCCTCAACCAGCACCTTCCGCAGACCCTACAAGACGGAGAAGAGATGGGACTCGACATAGAACTCTGCTGCCAGCCCCCGAGTCACCCTGAAGACATGCAATTCGAGGAAATCAAAATAACTCGGCAATACACCATCGAGGAAGTAGACACGGACGACGTTATCATCAAATCTAATTCCGATGAGTTTAACGTTATTGAAACTATGCATAGCGGGCAGGATCAAGCCATGGCCTCCGAACATCCCAGCAGTATGAGAAAGTGCGGACCGAGGAAGAACGCTAATAACGCAGCGGTGGAACGGCATGTTCACATTCAGAATGTGGACGATGTTTGATGTTTTACGCAGAGTTTCTGACGCATTTGGAATTGTGTAACCCAATCGAAGTTATTATAAGTGTGGAGGAAACTAGATAAATGAAAGTAGATGTTATTGTTTAAGTAAGAACTGAAAATATATCAGGTGAGAAAAGTTAGTGATGGAACTAGGTTAGGTTAGATAAAAGTGAAACGATTTTATTTACACGAAAAATCGTTTTTGCAATGTTGGTATTTTTTTCGCAGTCATTTGGCCTGCATTTCTTGTAATAAAAATTGTACCAAGTACCTTTTCAATAAAATAATATTTTCATAAGATGCAATCACTTTGTGGTTTGATAACATATGAAATAAAACAAATACTTTGTTATAAACCACTAATTTATTGTATTTTTACACCAACCGGTTTCGGTTAAATCAAGCTTCGCCAGGGCAAATATAATAACTATTATTATATTTGTCCTGGCGAAGCTTGATCTAAGAGAAACCGGTTGGCATAAAAATACAATAAATTTGTGGTTTATAACAAGTCTTCCTTTTGTTTTAAATATAATAAATGATCAACTTATCTATAGCTTAGTGATTAAAATCACCTCAAGGGAGCTTTATATTTTATTAAAGTTTGTAGTCCCTTTTAAAAATATGTGTTTTAAAGATTTCAAAATTGCTTTCTGACCTCAGACAAAATGGATGGTCATTCCAAGTCCCCAGATTAGCAGCATTCGTACAAGAGGGTTCAACCTGTCTATTCGGAGCATCAGACATGGCCGACCTGAGCGTAAGTTACCTCTGAGTAAGATTATCCCTCACGCAGAGATCAGTCAAGTATGATGGTGCCAGCCCGTTCAATGCCGTATGCACCATAAGACAAATTTTAAACTGAATTCTTTCTGTGACTCGAAGCCGGTGTAGGCAGTCGCATAAAAGAGGAGTGATATGACCATATTTGGTGGCACCGCATAGTAGACAAGCCGCTGTGCTGAACACCCCTTGCAGTCTGTACAACATACAAACTATTACAGTGGTCCAATCTGGAACTACAAGAGCATACACTTGCATTTCTGTACACTAATAAATAAATAATGTGTTTCTTTTATTCCTCTTAGTACATAGCACAAGACTACCCTATTTGGCAGTACAAAAAAGTGGAGTAAGTATTTAATTGATTTACAGAAGTATGGATAGATTTAAAAACATCAGAGGAATCGTCAGTACTCAAATAAATGTATTAATATCATATTACAGAGTGGAAAAATCCAACAGCATTGTCAAAAATAATTAATCATTTTAACAATTATGCATTTCTAACCGTATGCTAGGCCACGTGAAATATAATAAAAACAGAAAAAACGAGAATTCATATGCAGATTGAATGTTATAAGTTCGTTTGGATAGCTGTCGGAGGTACATACAATGTCATAATTTTACTTATTTAGAGATGTTTTGTTAAACTAACTGTGTTTCTAGCCTTCTTAGATGATTGCAAACATTTAAATGGGTCAGTGTGCTCCTTTTCGATGTATTATACTAGGCATTTAGGTGGTATTTTTCATTTATGAGGCCAAAAATCAGACAGCGTACAGTACCGCTCCGAATGCTGGAGGCTTCTCTTGCGGAATGAACAATGGCAACGCAATTGTTCTAATATTGATACCAAACGAAGTATTTATTTAATTGTTTATGTCAACAAACATCATGACGATAATAAGAGGACGTTACGTCAAAGATGAGTGTTTATTATCTAGGGATTTTAAAATAAAAGTATCGTCTAAAATCATTTTTGATGCGATAAACCGGCATTAAAGGTGTAAATGTGGTTTTCATTGTGTATCAAAGTTTGATTTATTATAGTCAAATGCCTACAATAATTACGAAAAAAATAAATGAAGTGAAAAACAATACTTCATTCTTTGGTAATAAAAAAAATATCAAGTCTGGGAATGGCATACTATAATGGGAAGGTAGTAATATATTGCCAATGTTTCCTGTTTTCTATCAATTTACTATTATATACGCATAACATTTTCAGTGAGCGATGGATTAAAGTTGAAATGATTTTATCTTATAATAAGGATTCCCCAACTGTTGGAATTTAATCTTAATTACTGAATTTAATCTCAGATAATTTATCTTAAGCTCATAAAATTATTGAATGATAAAATAAAGATATAAGATAAAATATGTTTTGCTTGGCATGTATTTCTTAATACGCACAAAATTAATGAAAAACAGTTTTTAAGAGTTAAATAAGAAACTCCAGTTCAATTTTCTTTTATTAATAATGACGTTCAAACTTAAATACCTGTATATTTAGTTTTTTTCCTAAAGTTAATATTCATAGTTAAAATAATTTTCAAAGTTAAAATGTTTCAAAGACCGCCAAAGCGCTCCAAATCTATGGCCGGTCGGTTTTGAGGTTAGAATGATGAAATGTCAAAACAAGGATGAGCTTTACCGTACATAATTTTATATTATATTCATAGTAAACCATAACTAAATACTCGTATACGTAATAACATTATGTACATTTTTAGAAACTTTAACTTGACAAATAATACTATTACTGAGCATTAACATTACCAAAATATCCATATTGACAATTGGTTTGCTCATTAATACTCTAATTTCTGTTATTAATAATAATTTTTTATTAATATTTAACAACAATTATAGAGCTTAAAGTCACCCAAATTAAGTTTTAATTTCACCAAAGCTAAAAAAATACATATTTAATAAACAAAAATTCGAAAAATAAAAATCTTGATACTAATCCAAAAACAGAATACACACTTGACGTCCGATGTTCCAAATACAATGGTACCAATATAACAAGATGTTTCTATGAGATGATTATTTATTCTCTTTTAAATAACGATTTATAAATTCTATGTATAATTACATACAATAAAAGTTATATATTCAGAATCAGCGTTTGCTGATCTATATGAATATACATGATATTTTTAAAGTCTTAATATTTTTCACTGGAGTACTTTATTACAATGAGAAACTACTATTTCAGTCACCGGAGAAGCAAAATCATGCATTTTAATTCAGTTAAGGGCGAAGACTCAAAGATAGCGCTAAACGTCACTTTGCGGGTTGCTAACGTTAGAAATATAACAAATAATGTATCTGTAAATTCTATATGAGTGGTTAGGAAAATGTCTAAGGTTCCGAATGGCGACAATTCTTGAAGTGCAATGCTTTCCATTCTATATGAAATATGTACTGCAATATTAAGAAAAACGCTAAAAGTGCCTTCACTGTTTTGTTAACTACGCATATTACACACAGTTTTAATAAAAATCCTTCCATAATCTCACTTTATTAAAGGTTAACAACCGATTGAGTTAATTGGAAATACTACAAAGTACCTACATTTCTACTGTTATTCGCTTAAACTTTATGAAATATTTTATTCTATGGCGCCATATAAAATTCCATACGAAAAAAATACGCCGCGCGCTGGTCACGAGATTCCGCGAGAGCGGGTCATTCACGAGCTGACTCCAGAGGCGAGAGCACGTATGTATTTACTGTCATTATAGTCTACGCGGCTACGAAATATTTAATTTGATTAGTACTAGGAACGCTGAGGAAACCGGTGTTATTCGATCGGGGTAAGCTGAAATTAAATCATTATTATTCTCCAACAAAATTTATTTGAAATCGTCTTTTAATAAATTGTTTTCTTTTTAGTTATTCAAAATGGGAAAAAATAAAGGCAGACATGTGTATAATATACAAAATAAGAGACCTGTTTCCTGGAAGAAGAAAAAACGACTAAGGTAATAATAATAACATTATTGAAATACATGTTTTCAGGGGACACTTCGAACTTCTAGAATTTTTAAACGATTTCTATCAAATCGGGTACAATGGAGTTCAGGGGCACACTGAACTCGAATTTAACGACAAAATGCATAATTTTGGTGGCATTTTTGAATTTCTTGAGTTCTTTACCGATTTCGTTCAAAATCGGGATTAGGGTGTTTGGACATGTACTGAACTCGAATTGAACGTCAAATTGCATAATTTCAGAGGACATTTTGAATTTCTTGAG